>CM056394.1:29163023-29209926 GCA_029718625.1 Synaphobranchus kaupii
CTTCTCCAGCAGGAAGTGAGGCGGGGCGGCAAGCAGCACGTGCTCGCTGTCCGGGGCGCAAACGTACTGAGAAGGGCTAATGGGGGCGGGGCTCTCTGACACCTGTAGAGAGCAACAAACCAGGCTAATTATGAGTCGCAATTAGAGACACCCACATGTATGCAAAAGCACACACAGGTATACTCAAAGACACGTGTGTCCATGTGTACTAGCTAGCTAGTGTCGCTATAACAGTGGCTAGTTAGCTAAGCAGCTATACTACCAGATTATAAAACAGCATGGCTACGCAAGCAGACAATCAGCATGGCTACATTAGCCACTTTAGCTAACATACAGCTAGCATGGCTACAGTAGCAGTCAGTTAGCCTGGCCGCACAGGTAGAGCAGCACAGGTACACGAGTAGACAGTGTGTGTAACTACACAGGCAGACAGCTACAGTGGATAATCCAGCAGCCAGTTTGTGTGGCTACATTTACAGACAGTATGGGTGCACTAACAACACGCATGACTGCAGTAGCATCATGACTACATTTGTAAATGGTGTTCTTACACTAGTAGACAGTTGGTGTGCCTACACTAGCATACGGCCAGTTAGCATGGCTAAACTAGCAGCCGGAAAGTTATTCAACAACCCTAGCAGCTAGGAGAGGTTTCGGGATGCTGTGTTGGTTGGGGGGGTGTTGGTTACCAGGATCTTGGGCGTGACACTGAAATCCCTGTGTCCCCCCGAAGGGATGCGCTTCTTCATCAGGCTGAAACTGTTAAAGCGGCAGAGGAGCAACCCGCTGCTGTGGGCCTGCAGGTTAAAGTCCACCTCCTCACAAGTGTACCTGCACACTCATACACAGGGAGAAAGACCGATGAGAGCCAGACACACACACACACACACACACACACAGGTTGTCTATAAACTATAGATTAAATGTAGTTTGGATCTACCCTTTTCTAAATCTAGCTTTGGTAAAAATCATATTCCTGCTGTGCTTCTCTTTACAATATTAACATCTGTGGGATTTAAACAGTTTTAGTTACAAGACGTTCCGCTCCACTCCACTTCGGCCACACATACGTGCGTGCAGTGATGGCATGAGATATGATATAAAGGGTAGAAAGGATAACAAAAACACACACAAAATTATGAAATCGGTCAACCTTACACGGCATTTCTACACTCGATTAGCAGTATTAGCAGGAGTAATAGAACCAGAAGCAGAGTTTGTAGCTGTAGCGATAGCACTAGCGCTGTAGCAGCGGTAATGGCAGCAGTGGCCCAGCCCTCTCACCGGTTCAGGTCATACTGGACGTTTTGCGTCAGATCCACGTTGAGCATCACAAAGTGGTGCAGGTGGCACCGGGAGAAGGGGGAGGCCAGGCGGCGGGCGGTCAGTTGGCTGCTCCACTTGCGCACCCCGCAGAGGGCGTACAGGGTGATCTTGGGCGTGGCCTCCAGGTGCTGCAGCACGGCCTTGAGGGAGACGCTGGCGTAGCCGTGAGACCCCTCTATCGCGTCACTGTTAGAGAGAACAAGCGGACAGACGACGCGTCACATTTTATAGACAAGGGCACTATAGCAGCAATATTACTGAATCCCATCCAAAGAATAAAACGAGTTAACTGTCATTTGATTCTTGCAAGAACCAACAACCCAAAACAGTCTTGGCAGGATGAATGCTTGTGAAAGGTTAAAACATTTGCGAAAACAGAAATAAATTCCATGGAAAAATGGCTTCCATTTTAACAAAACACTGCCAAGCCTAAAACAGCCATCATACATAGCTTATTTCTATTTTGCAGAATGTACATTGATAGAAGAACAGATGCTCCAACATCAACAGTATTTGTAGCTTGAATATATCAACACAGCAAACATGAAATAGCAGAAGCGTCTTTGTATTGTACATACAGTTAATTCTGTTGGGGACTTTTTGAAATATTTTACACATAAAGCCAATCAACAGGAAAAAAAGCATATTCCGATGATTCTCATCTATAAGTTTGGCTCTGTAGTATCCCTGCGTGTTGCACGTGCATGTAGACGCATGCTCCTCAGGCTCAGCGCTCTTTGAGAGCGCTAACACGGTTAGCACGTGCTATCACGGTTAGCACCTGCTCTGCTCCTCGGGCTGATGGGCGTTCCACAGCACGCACGAGTCGTCCATCATGACGACGAAGGGCCACACGTCCTTCCTCCTCCTCCCCTGTGCCTCCTGACGGCTCCTCTCCCGCTCCAAGTTGTGGTGGGACAGCTCCTTAATCAGGAACCGGGCCGCTCCTGAGAGGAAGAGCGCAAACCGTCCTACACCATTCCACAGGGAGAACACGGCATTCCCGCAACGTCCGGGAGAGGATACACGGCCTGAGATTGGCAGCTTTATGCAGTAGCTCAATGTTTCGTTCACAAATACAGTATTAACTCCAAAACATAAATCGCTTCTTTCGTGAGCTATATTTTAAGTATATATTTTATGGACTAAAGTAAAAAGAGCTGTTCTGGGTTTTACTTAGTACAGTTATCCAGTCAGTAACCCTGCTTTGTGATACAGGCCCCTGTAAGCACTGTCTAAGTTAACTAACATTGGATAGTTAGACAAGCCAATTGTTTCATAATCATCAGACATCAATCATAAGCCAGTCAGTCAGCTAGCATGGTAAATGTCAAACAAATGAGGTGAAGGAATAAGTGTTTTTTTATGTGTGTATTATGTGTGCATAAAATGTGTGTATTGGACCATAGAATTCCTGTACGCTATTTCTGTGCTGTTCATAAAAGCAGCATCTGGTAACAACTTTGCACCTTGCAGAATCTGTGTTGTACTAGATAAAGGGTTGCTTCTGAATAATTACTCAGTGTCAGTTTATCTATGCTTTAAACTTCATGGTACAATAAACTGAAACATCCAATTAAAATCTATATTAAAAGATTATGTTACCTTTAAGTTTTGCATTAAAACTGCACTGGGGCGATAATCAACAAGCCAGACATTTCCCAGACATGGATTAAGCCTAGTCCAAGACTAAAAGAAATATTCAATGAAGATCTCCATTTTTGTTTTTTAGTCAAGGACTAGGCATAATCCATTTCCGGGAAACCAGCCCTACGCGTTTTAGGGCAGAATGCTACTGACCCACTCCGGAGCTGTTGAATGCGGCGGGGAGCACCAGAAGGATGTGGTTGGGCCAGTACTTCCTGTAGAGCGGCATCTCGTACTCCTTGACCACCAGGATGTGCAGGTGGGCAGCGCCCTCCATGGCGTGGAAGATGTTGAGCAGACCGTGCTCCTGGCGCCCCCTGGTGGGGGTGAAGATGGGGCTCTTCAGCAGGTCTGGGCCCTGTGACAGACAAACCGAGAGAGTCAGACTCCCTGTAACTCTCGCCGTGCCTCTGGCCAAAGTGAAAAGGATCGGCGCTCCGTAAGGCGCTCCTCTCAGGCGCTCCTGTCAGGCGCTCCTGTCAGGCGCTCCTCTCAGGCGCTCCTCTCAGGCGCTCCTCTCAGACGCTCCTCTCAGACGCGCTCACCTTGTCGGAGACGAGGGGCAGACGAATGCTCTCCAGGTGTCGGCCCTGCTGGCTGAAGATGAAGTGGTGCTCCTTGGACTTGGGAATGAGAAAGTGCAGCTGGAGCTCCTCCGCCAGCCGGGGAGAGCTGACGGTGTATGAGTGGAAGGTGTAGTCCGACACCTGCACGTATGCATACGCACACACACGCACAGACACACACACAAAGGGGAGACAGAGCGAGGATTAATATTGAACTAGGAGAATATATAGAGGGAAACATAATTCTGGTGTCATCTTGATCCTAAATGATTCTGTGAGATAAATCTGTGCATGTCAGTATAATCTGATAAAAATATTTAGCATGTTGGTATATTTAATTAAAATCCTCTAGGAAGAATAAGTAACATGTAGAAGAATTACAAAAAAAATGTATGGTCTCATCACATACAGCATTTTGAGTTGGGTTTGCCAGCTACCTCATCAAATAATAACAAGCTAGTTCACAATCTGTCATTATGGGACCAGTCACAGTGACCCCTAGCTAGTCCTATGGTTAGTATTGATATTCAGGCATAAAATGAGACAACGTCTCTTAAGTTTATTATGATCATAAAATTACAGACTGTGTCCATCACTGCATGTGCAGCATCAGAACCAAGCCCCTTTTGTAATCAACCATTTACAGTTTTCACTGCACAATTTAACCTCTGATATGGGAAACAACAAAGACACATTATACATTCTGACCTGAGTCACAGGGCTCGCCTCTCTGTAGTGGTGGCACTGATCGCAGTGGTGAAATGCATTGTGGGCGGCAAACTTTGTCAACATCACGGACATTGTGCCGTGCTTAGCAGGCCCTTCTTGCTTGCTTTCAGAGCTCTGGCCTGTATGTAAAAAAGATATTTATATAAGAAACGTGAGCGGCCACATATTCTTTAATCCTGTCATTTAAAATCCACTAAGGTACAATGCGAAGTCATAAAAATTAAGGATGCGCAATTTCTGAATTCTCTGCAAGGTGGACTCACCTTGTGAGGATTTTGGCATGCATTCACTATAAACGGGGCTGGCCCGTCTGAATTTGGGATCTCGAGGGAAAAGGTCAAAGGTCATTTTTTGGATCTCTTCGACGTCTGGCCACTTCATGCTGGTGGGTAGTGTGGTGTGCAAGCTGCCGGCCAGGTCTGGAGATAGGCGAAAGGGAGTTTGCACGTCAGGACGGTCGCGTGCGCATTGGCGTGTGTCGAACAGCAAAAGAAGGCCTTCCTTACCAGCTCCCAGCTCGTCCTCGTCGTAAACCTCCACTTCCTGCAGGCGGATCAGCATGCGGAACAGGACCCGCAGGAAGTGCAGGTAGGCCCCGGTCTTCCCCACCTAGAACAGCACCAACACCGCGTTAAACACTGACTGAGCCCAGGCTCTCAGTCGCTATAACACTATCACGCTGTTCTGAGCTCTTACCAGGGCATTAAAGTTACTTTTACACCCACTGACCAGAGTGACTTGTGGATTCTAAACATCACCAGTCATATTCAACATTTTACCAGCCACATTACCTTTTACAACATAACACAACCTGGTTGAGTAGAAAATCTTACCAGCCACAATCAAAATCGTACCAGCATTTGGCTGATGGCGGGTGCTTTTTTCACACCCTGGCTCTAAGTCAGATTCAGACTTCAGCTGCACTGTGCAATCAGTATAACAGTACATAACAGTGTGTTTCCACTCTACACTGCTCAAATGGCCCACACAACCATTATCATTGTCTGATGGCCTGTCATTGTGATTGCATCCAACCAACACTGGCTAAAGAAATCAGATTCAGCTGGTTGGATGGAACAGAGGAGTGTGTGTGTGGGGGGGGGGGGGGGGGGGTTAGGGGCGGAGCCTTGCCTGTGGTGCCCCGCTGAGCATGAGGCGTCGGGGGTGGGGCAGAGCAGGGGTGGCGTGCCCGGTCTGGTTGCTGTGGTCGGCGTGGTGCTGCCGGGCGCTGGTCCACTTGCGGTAATAGAGGGACTGCTCGGGCCCCGGGACGTCCTGGCGCAGGGGGGGGTCGCAGGGGGGCTGCTCCACACCACGTCGGAGTGGGGGAGCAGAGAGGAGGAGTGCAGCTGGCCCCCGCGCTCGCCCGCCAGCAGGCCGTAGGCGGCCCGCGACAGGACCACGGTGCGGGCCGTGGCCAGGGGGCTGGGGGCGCAGCGGGGTGGGGGCTGGGTGGACTGGCTGGGCCGTTGGGCCGAGGACGAGGGGGAGGAGGGAGAGGAGGACGAGCAGGAGGGAGAGGAGTACGTGGATTGGGGGGCCGAGGAGTTGGGGCTGGACAGCTGGCTGCCCTGGGAGTCGCACTCCTGTTTGACCCCGCCGCGGCCGGTGCCCGCCTCCTCCGCCTCGCCACCGCCAGCCGCGGGGGCGCAGCTAGAGGTGGAGGGCTTCTGGGTGGAGGAGCTCACGCCGTTCTCTGTGAGGGAGCCTGGAATAGGGGGAGGGAGAAGAGGAAGAATAAACCACAGGAAGGCGCTCTCGTCCAAGAGAAGGGAAGAACGACACCTAGAGTAAGCGAGAAGAGTTAGCAAGACGGGCTGTAAAACCTAATAACCCAAATGTTATTATGTTTCACAACTGTACACTTAACCGCAACATTTACACACCCTTGCTCGCCTAAAGAAAAAGCCAGAATTTTTGATACCACGAACATCAAAAGACAACAGTCATGTCACGTATTATCGGGTTTTTACAGGTCCGTATTAAATATAATCTTTATAAATCCCATTTTTTAGGTTAAAAGCAGTCCCAAAGTTCCTTGGGCAGATGAGTATACTTTTTAAAAACAAGGCTCCCACACACCGCATATTAGAATCCTTATTAATTAACATACAGTGGTGTTCAAAAAAATAGCAGTACAACATCAGTAACCTGATGAACCACTGTTATTAGTAGTAGTGATATTTCTGCATGGCAAATAATTTACTTGTAGATGTAGTAGTGTAATAGAAAAACAACAGACCCAACTGTCATGACATGCACGCTGCTTGTTCTGAGTAATTGACTCATTCATTGAAAGGGGCGTGTTCAAAATAATAGCAGTGTGGAGTTTAATTAGAGAATTCATTCATTCTGTGAAAAAAAACAGGTCAAACAGGTATTCCACAGGTAAACAGGTGATTCCATCATGATTCTGTATCAAAGGATATCAAAAGACTCCTGATATCTTATTTCCAAGTACTCTTAGAAGCAATACTATAACCTCTCTGCATTTGAATGGATCTCTATGGGAATTGGGGGGTGGGACTAGATTAAGCTATAAATTACATGGGAATAGTATGGAACCCATGGTTGGCTAAATGGCGGTAAGTCAACAAGGGTCTGAGGTATCAAACAAGCCTTAAACCATCACTCTGCTGCCAGAAATACAGTAGATATGGATGGATAACTTGAAGGGTTTCTTCTCCTGACTTATTTTTCCATAGAGTTCAATAGGAAAATTTGTCAGGAGAAACAACCCTTAAAGTGATCCATCCATATCTACTTTATTTCTCGCAGCAGAGTGATGGTTTAAGGCTTGTTTGATACCTCAGACCCTTCATCCTTCATCCCAGTATTGAAAAAGCACGTTGACAGAATCTTTGACTCTTGTAATGTGTCAATAATGCAAATGCGAATATTTCAGTATAGACAATGTACAGGGACAAGGTTTCTCGAAATAGTCCAGTGAGGGAGAGGCTATACCCAGGGCATAAACTAGACACGCCCTCAGCCAACCTAAGCTGTGAAGCCCCGGAAATAAGCCTGTACTGCGCATGTTGAGTGCAAAACATCAAAGCTCCCATGAAAGTGAATGGGGAATATAACACCTTTGAAGGCGAAATTAAACTACCCCGATGGTATTTTGAAACTTGTCTCACAGAGTGTGAAAATAGCAGCTTTTTAGGCAAATGTACAGTACATACATTTTAATAAATATTTTCCCAAAACGTCTGGACCAAAACAATCATTGCTTCACAAACTGCTACACGTAATGAAATTGATGATCACAAAAAATTGACCGATGAGGTTTTCCTTGGTCGTTGAATCATCTTGGTCTTCTACGTTGAATTCAATATATGAATAGCAAGCTCTTTTGCACTCAACATGCGCAGTAGAGGCCGTTTCCCGTTACTTCCTGGGCTTCACCGCCTGGCCCCTCCTACCCTCCCCAGGTCCTATGTGCGCCCCATGGTCCAGGGTTAGCCTTGTGCGCTGGCGGAGGGATACCGGGCGCTTACCTGAGGTGCCCGTGACGGCACTGCCGTTGCTCTGCGGCCTCTCCAGATCCATGGGCAGGTCTTCGGGGTCGCTCGGGCCGGGCGTCACGTCGGGCCCCCCGTCCTCCGCCTCCACGGGGCCCCAGGGTTCCTGCTTGGCCCTCCCGGAGACGTAGGTGCAGGCGAGACCCACCTCCTGCTCCAGAGCCGTGCGCGTCAGGTAGCTGGAGTCGATCAGGCGGAGGTCGCAGTACTTCAGCGACCTGGGGGACACACAAACGGAGCCGTCTCTCCAAGCTACTCCCTTCGCTGATCTCAGATCAGTCCGCTGAGGTTCACGCGTGGGGGGCCATTCGATGAGCACTGACCAGACATCAGTCTCGCAGAGGGCCGGAAGGAGGTGCTTGTGATGCAATCAGTTACCCGGCAACCATTTTGCTACACCAGAAGACACTTAAAGAAACTATAGCTTCTGATATTTTGCACGCTTCTTATGCAGGTCAAACCCACACTGCCCATAGAGTCTAAGGAGGATGATTTGGCCAATTTTTACAGCTCATAAAAATTATTTGTACAGTATTTGAATGAAAATTGATAGACCTGGGTTCCACACATTATCTATATTGTTAATCCACAAAGTATGTAAAATTACTGAATGTGTGGAATCATTTTATGAAGAGGTGATTTTGCCATTTGTCACATATGAGGATTGTGTGTACCCAAAGAAGTGGTTAGAAGAGGTTAGCTGCCAATAAAAAGGCTGGCCTCTAGGTGTCACTCTCTCCTTGGGATTGAATTTGTGTGGCAACAGACATGAAAATAATCTAGAAAACAACTTGCTGATTGCCATTATATATAGATACGGTATATGGAGCCCACCTCTAATATGAACCTGGACATACATTCTATTATATAACATTATATAACTGTATAGGGTAGAAAGAGGCCTACGGTGTGGCTACAGAATGAGATGTATGCTAATGTGTGGGGACATGGAGAAGGTGCTACTAAGCAGTTCACTGCAGGAGAGGGCGTGGCACCTTGGGAATGTCTCTCCCAGGGGGTCTTTTCCAGTCAGGATGACAATGCAGGGCAGCCCCTCCAGGTCCTCGTACGTCTGCGGCACCCAATCCTCGCTGTCACAGCCCCGCCAGGCCTGAGAGACATAGCCACACGCACACACGCACGGACACACACACCCACACACCCGCACACGGACGGACACACATACGCGCACACACACACACACACACACACACACACACACACACACAAAAAGACACACAGGAACAGATATATCATAATAATATTTAAACTCGTTGGTGTGTAATTGGCTCTCAACACATCTCTGAAAACCATGAGCCGAAAGTCATTTTCTCCTGCAAATGATTCTTTACTATTTTATCCTTGCTTATTAAGGGTCATTAGGAAAATCGTTTGACCGGCAGACAGAATGATGGGGGGGGGGGGGGGGGTGAAATTATCTACTTAATAATCTGTTTTACTAAAAGACACATAGTATTCTACTGTTCAGGACCAACTGTTACTCAGACCGGGAGGGGTGGGTGGGTCTGTCTGGGTGCACTTTGTTCTACTCATAGTTGCTGCCCAGAACAATTCTCATGGTCTATGTTGTCCAATCAGTTTAATCCAGATACACACAAAAATCTTCAAAATATTAAATATTTTTTCAGTACAGGGAAGAAGCTTTATTTGTGTTTTAAAGGGGACATGAAGCACTCGGTAAAGTGGCTCTGGTTCGTTAGCTTTTTACCTTAAATTAGATATGACCGTGTGTTGAAATCTCAAACCGACCCGTATTTGCTGGAAAAATAAGTTGGAAATTAAGTTTTAAATTAAGTTTTGTTCGGTAATACTCATTTGAGCATCTCGGGACAATAGAAAAAGACCGTCTGTGCGTTTTTAGTTTTATTTTTTGCTCACGATACATCGTTGAGCTCACTGAAAGTCAGCTATTTTCCCATAGGAATACATTGAGCAGCTGAGGCCGACCAACCTAGTGACGTCACGACCGCAGTTGGTCCAAGATGGCTGCGCCCTAGTGGGAAAAAAGCGAATTTCAACTTCTTTTTCCAGCAAATACGGGTCGGTTTGAGATTTGAACGCACGGTCATATCTAATTTAAGGTAAAAAGCTAACGAACCAGAGCCACTTCACCGAGTGCTTCATGTCCCCTTTAACATTTAAAAAATCACACCCAGGTGGTGAAGTAAGCGGTGCAGGTTTATGAGCAATCATATTAAAAAATGCAATAGAAAATGTGTGTGTTGTTTACATGTACAAAAACAATGGCCTCTGGTTTGGTGATATTGGAGATAAAAGGACAGCCATTGATATTTCAGAAGAAACAGGAAATATGACAGTTAGTACTCTGATAACAAACAGGAAAGATTACAGTTATTACTTGAACAATAACAATGGAATTCCAAACTCAACAAGAGGGTGCATGGATTGTTGGGCCGTTCCATAACTGACTGGGTCCAGCAGAACACTGGGGGTAGATTTTGTATTGATTTTGCTTTGGGGGGTTGCTACGGCGAATGTTGCTAACAGGTGGAATGTTCAAAACTCCACTCTAGCGGCAGTTGGCAGTTGGTAATTGGTAATAAAAAAAATTAATTTCAGTTTGGTTTTCGAACATACAGATCAACCACGTCCGCAGTATTATATCTCACGGAATCAATTAGACAATCATTAAATGTAGGGAATATAACCGGTGCAATATTTATCGATTTTTCAAAAGCATTTGATACCGTTAATCATTCAATACTTCTCAATAAGTTAACGAAGTTCAATCTATCATCAACTGCAATAAACATGCTTTCATCATATCTATTAGAAAGAACACAACTGGTCCAAATAGATCAACTTAAATCCACTTCTACGACAAGCAATATCGGTGTACCACAAGGATCTATTCTAGGACCGCTATTGTTCATATTATATATTAATGATCTGCCCTCAGTATGCTCATCAACTCAAGTGCTTCTATACGCGGACGACACCGTTATCTTTACCTCTGCGCATAAAATAGATGACATTTATTCCAAACTTTCATTGGACCTACAAGCTCTTCACCACTGGCTACACAGAAATCATTTAACATTAAATATAAAAAAAACACAATGTATATATGTTCGATCCTCTCAAAAAACATTTTCGACTCCGCCCCCTATACAACTAAAAAACGAAACCTTGTCTGTAACAAGTACCTATAAATATCTCGGCGTCACGCTTGACGATCATATGACGTTTAAACCACATATTGAATACCTTGCAAAACAGCTAAATAAAAAACTTTTCGTCTACAATAAAATTCGGACATATCTTACACAAACCGTTTCAAATACATATTTAAATGCCAATTCTATCCACATTATCATATTGTTTACCAATTTGGTCATCTGCTACAAAATGCACATTAGACCCAATCATTCGTCTTTATAATAGATCGTACAAAATTCACGCGAAATTACCATCTCGCACACATCATTGCACTGCCTTGCAACAAGTAAACGCACTCACTTTTGAAAATTACCAAATATTACTGAACTTAAAACTTTACCATAAAATACAAAACAATACTCTTCCTCAGATCATTAACAACCTATTGCCATGTCATTCCAATAACCGACAACAAAGACAAACCCGTTCCATTACAAACGCATTAAATCCACTTCAAAGATACAAAAACAATTTTGGTCAAAAATCGTTTTTCAATAGAAACACAGAATCATGGAATAATTTACCATTAAATATAAGGACAAATATACATTTTAACAACTTTAAAAAACAGCTCAAATCTCATCTTATAAATAACCAAATCTGTGAACACTAGACTATAATTAATTTCAGATCACGCTGTGTCTGCTCCATAAACACTTACTTTATTATTATTTTATTTTATTTTTTTTCATTGTTTCTACATATTTCTTTCTGAACTTTCTCACATTTTAATTACTGTACATCTATAGATTTTTTACTCCTGTCTTTGTTATTTTTTCCTCATTTTCTGTTCATCTCAATTTATTTTATTTTTTTTCCTTTCCCTATGCTGTAGGACAGGGAACCCTCTGTAAACCAGTAATGTACTGAGTGGGCCCAAAGATTTTAGGACTTTTATGTACTATTATCTTTTTTCCCTGTATAAAATAAATAAAAAATAAAAATAAAAAAATAAAAAATTTCAATTTCAAACCCATTTTCTAACTTGTGATGACGACTACAGTTATTAAGGTACACAGACATAATATGTATCAAAATGTTCATGTGGTTCCCAGGATTCCTACAGTGTAAATATTTAAGCTGTGACATTTTTAGTTTGTAAAATATTCAGTGTTGTTTGAAAACCATGCTCCCCATTCACACAAATGGTGGAATGTTCAAAACTCCACTCTAGCGGCAGCTGGTAATTTCAATTTCAAACCCATTTTCTAACTTGTGACCACGACTACAGTTTTTAAGCTACACAAGACATATTATATACAGATGTGCATCTGGTTCCCAGGATTCCTACGGTGTGAATATCTAAGCTGTGACATGTATATTTTTTGAGATAGAGCTGTCTGAAGCTGGGCAGGCTTTTCTCAAGCTACTATTGTATTGCCGGGCATGTGACGCATAGGCGACTCCTGATTGGTTTAAATCTCATGCTACGAACGGACGGACGGACACACATGTCACGTATAGAAGCGGCTGCACCGCTTAAAAAAAATATATATATTATTCAAGCTATGTGATCCCAATATGGTTAACTCAATGTGGTCTTCCCAGACTTTGGCACCAGTCTTACTCTGCGTTCTCACAGTGAGCAACTTGGTTGCTGAGTCGGTCAAGTCTACTAGGCTGGGGGCTGGGGAAGAGCTTCCCGTTGTGTCATCCAAGTCAGCTACAGTTTTTTGATGAAGAGAAACAATGGCAGTAGCCTACATATAAGAAAGACATATTTGCGATGCAGCCTATTCTTTATAGTTATGTCATGACACTGATAATTATGTGTTCTCGCTAGCTAGCGATAGGCTATATCTACCTTCGTCGCGAGCTGGTGATCTTTATCTATCTATCTAGATAGATAGATTTATGTATAAAACTCAACATGTAGTTTGGGCTCAATGTGATATTGGTAGAACAAGCCACATATATCCTTTAAGGTTATGTTATGACACTGATAATTATACAATGATAATATATAAATTATTCACTGTTGTTACTGCTGCTAACCCTATTTTGCCTATTTTGATGGGCAATATTACGTAGGTTACGGAAGAATTATTCACAAAATGGATTCGTGTCGGTTGGAGAGATATGAAGCGCGGAACTCTGATTGGCTATTACGGCCGATTTTGGTCGCTCAGTTGCCTAGTTGCTCAGGTCGCTGACCGTTGCTCAGCTTCATAGAGAATGAATGGACTTCTGGCAACTGGGCGACCGAAGTTGCTCGATGTGAGAACGCAGCGTTAGCGTAACCAGTCCAAGCTGCTGTCTCTGTCCTGGGAGCATCAGTGAAAGCTGAGAAAAACCATAGAGCATTCAAAAGGCAGAGTGCCACAAAAAATGTAACATGGAGCATGATGGGTGATGTAGTTCAAAACTAAATTTCCCGTCAACCTACTGCAAGGCAACCTGTGGTGCTCTCCCTTTTGACTGCACCCCCCCGGATTCCAAGACCCACCCCTCCCAATGGGCTCACCTTGAGGCGGGCGATGAAATGGGGCGGGAGGCTGAGCTCGGAGGCGGGGCTTCCCAGCAGCACGGCGAATCGGAAGTGTAGCCCCAGCCTGTCGCGGACCTCCTCCAGCCGCTCGCGTGCCAGCATGGCCAGCTGCAGGGACGGCACGCGCAGCAGGAGCATGTGGCCCCGCCCGCCCTGGCCTCGCCCCGGGGACCCGATCAGGTCCTCCACGATGGCGCGCGTCTCGGGGGTGGTGTGGTCCCACAGGGCCGGCGCGGCCGACAGCGCCATCAGGGCCTCCGTGTACTGCTGGATCAGCAGGTAGCTGCGGACCACCATGCTGTGCAAGTGAAGGTGCCTGGGGCAGCCAAATGCGACCGGTTACAACATGAATAAAATAAAATCATACCTGGCACAGTACACTTAAATGAACCAAGGCCCCGTTTCCCAAAAGGATCTTAGATAAAGATCTTAGGCTATTTTGTTTTTATATTACTTTCATTGCTTGTTTGTTTTTTATCATTTGTTTGTTGTCTGTCTTCCTCTATTTTTATCATTTGTTTTATGTAATGCCAGTCAATTGTAATCATTTTAATCATAAAGCACAAACACAAAACACTCTAAGACGATCTTAACTCTAACATGCTTCTGGGAAACGGGGCCCAGGTTAAATGGTTAGTCATAAAGCCATTTAGAATGTGAACTGTTACAGAGCACTTTCTTATGTCATTGACACTGATTCATGGAGAATTATACACCAGTGAGCCTGTTGGCCATCATTTTTGTCCAGTGGCGGCTGCTGATCTAAAGATTGAGGCAGAAAACCTACTTTATTATTGGTCTCAACCTGTTTTCAATCATTTTCCTTGATTAACAAACACAGCGATTAATTCACCAAATACTCAATATCACCAGATATAGCCAGTTCTCTTAATAGCCAGGCTATTAAAAAAAAAAAAACTTTTTATTTGCATTAATAAATTGTGCACATTTTAATTTGCATTATTTAAAATTGTGATTACATGTACCCTGCGTTCTCTGCACTCACACTCAGAAAATATTCACATTGTCATTTTAACACAGTAGTTAACAAAGTGGTGTATCTTTTTTTCATTGTGTATTTAGTGAGTAAAACTGATTTCTCAAAATTTTATTTATATGTTTAATCTCCCTAACATGATGTGAAGAAAGAAGATGTGTGTTTACCTGCCAGTGGACTATTCAGATCATTGGCACACTTGTTAATCAAGGAAAATAATTGAAATCAGGTCAAGACCAATAATCAGTTTAAGGGAAGTTTTTCTGCCTCCTCAGTTTTCAACTCAGCAGCCACCACTGATTTTGTCATTTGCTGAATGTGAAATATGTGAAACAACAACTACACGGAATGTACATTTCTCAATGTGCAATGCATTCTGGGGCCATAGTTCAGGTATTTAAATTTTATACCTGAATATTTATTGGTTTCACTGTCTTTCATTAAGGGGGGCACATACGGCACTGTGGGATGTGGGCTCTCAAGTACAAGCACTGAGACAATTTTAAGCGTTGGTGTCTCCGGCCCACCTGTTGAAGACTGACCTGTCCAGCAGGGCGTTGACCATCTTCTCGAAGGAGTCGTCGCACCGCAGGATGGGGCTGGCCACGCCCCACTGCAGCGAGCAGCTGTAGTCACTCAGGCCAAAGTACACCTGCCCCTCGGACGAGGTCCCCCCCTGGTGGACAGACGCGGAACAGCCGTCAGCACGTCTCGTCTCGCCATTGACGAGGCTGGACGGAAAGGCTTACTCCGGAACCGCAATGGGCGATTCACAACAGGGAACAGCACATTCTATGTTCAGATCCCAGGGGGGTTCTGACATTGGTACCCTTGAGAAAGGCCCAGTTTCCGCTAAATCGGCTGACGGGGGTCGACGGACCACACCACACGTCTCAGCAACAATCAAAAACCTTACTGAGTAATAACGGTGACCCCCACCCTACGGCTACACTATGGTACGGTCCACTCACCGCGCTGTCGTGCTGGGGCCAGTGCACCTCGTTGTGGATGCTGATGCGGGACTGCTGCGTCTGCAGGGTGAAGGGGAAGGAGCTGACCTGCAGCACCAGCAGGTTGGTCGCCTCCAGGACCTCCTGGCAGTTCACCACCCGGTCGGCCAGACCCTGCGGCTCGCCGTGACAGGCCGAGCCCAAGAGCGCGCTGTGGGGGGTGGGGTACACGTGGGCGATGGTCAGTCAGTCAGAGAGAGCACCCTGGTCACCTGGTTTTGACATAACTGTTCCATAAAAACCCCTTTAAATCTACTTTTTTCATGGAATAGCCAGTTTTGCCTTTAGACCTCTTATGTTAGTGTTCTGCCAGCGGCCCTAGAACGAGGAGCATGGCCCATAAGCTGGTGCCTATTTTACACACTACAGGCCACAAAGTACTAGAGGAGAGCTCTTACTTCTGACAGGAGAAACTAAGGCAGTGGTAACCCCAAGAAAGCCTGGCTGACCTAAATCCACCTTATTCTTAGTGGGACAAAAACAGTTTAAACCCCGGAAAACCCAGCTTGATCAATGGGTAAATAAAATGGACCATTGTTGTTTTCTGCACACTATCATTGACTGCAGGCCACTGGACTCACGGCACCTTATTATGACATCATAAGAAGGTGTGGCTTAAGTTTCAGTCTCACCTAGTCAGGTCTACATGCGAGTTGTCATGAATGAGGATGTAGAGGGTGCAGGGGTTCTGCCTGACCCTCCTCAGGAAGGCCTCAATTTTGGGGTGGACTTCGCTATCCAATCGAACAACGTACTTGTCCGTTTTCTGATGGGCAGAGGCGGCGTCCTCGACACCAAGGTCTGTGAGAATTCCTGGAAAAGCCAGAGGTGACGGGGGAAATAGACAAATAAGGCAAACAAATAAAATTGTTTATGACAGACGCCATTCTTACACGACGGTTGCATCGCATTACAAAAAAAGCTACCATTAGCTTATTGGCCAAGACAGTTGTTCTTTCAGTGCTTCCAAAGGAAAAGCCTTAGTCCCACCTACCCGATTGTCTGATTCGCTGTGCTGTCTGGTGCATCAGCACCAGGGAGGGCGGGACCAGGACGAGGAAGTCCACCTTACAGAAGCGGCTCAGGTCCAGGCTCTGATTGGCTGATTCAGAGATGGAGCAGACCTGGGAGAGGAGGCAGTGTGCCACGCCTACTTGTGGAGGGTAGATCTGAAACACCTCATTGATTGGATCTGCAAAGGGGGTTTTGGGTGGGACTTGTTAATTTCATCTTGTCATCAATTTACACTTTACTACCACAGGTTCTCTTGCCATGCAAATTGCAAATTAAGTAATTTTAGAGAGAGAGAGAGAGAGAGCTCACCCAAGTCTGCAGTGGGCACCATGGCTGCAGCCTCTTGTGTGTGAATGCAGTCGCTGATGTCACCCTGGAAGGGTGGGGTCACCAGCTCCCCTCTCCTCTGCTGGAACCTGGCCAGCTGCCTGTCCAGGCTGTCGCCTGCAAAACAGCAACGCACCACCGTTACTGCACACTGACCCCACTGTGGCCTTTGTCAAAGGGAGGTGTTTCTGGGGCGTCAGGCAGACAAATGAGGCGTACAGGCTGGTAGGGAAGGTATGTGTCATACATCAAATATGACAGGCCCTCAGGGTTCCATTCAACTGCTGAGTCACAGGAACTGGAAATGCGGGTTTTTCAATTTTACAACATGAATTATTATTATTAAGGCTCGGTGTTTGTCACAGAGCAGTCGCGGCAAAATCACGGAAAACAAAATCACGGAAAACGGCAGAAATCATGGAGTGTTTTAAAAAACATGAATTTGTGCAATTCATTAACAGATCTCATGCGCAGCAGTGGGAAACAATTGAAATAACATGCGCAAATGTAGCAACAGTAACAACTAACAAGTGCTTGAAGTTTTCAAAAAAATTAGTGGGCAAATATGAGTACAATGCATGAATAGGCTGGTAAATGTAATGGCATTGATCCATCATGGGAAGAAAGAGCACGCTTTTTTGCCTTTCATTTGACAAAACAGTGAATGCTCAAATTCCATTACTAAAATAATAAAAGCAGGGTTACAGTGTGTCCGTTTCTATTTCTTTGAAATTTTGTTTTGGTACAACCTGTTGTACGTTGCGAGGTTTGAGTCTTTGAAGGAGCGCCTGTTGTCACCGACAACAATACCGTAATGGGGAAAGAGCACTCGGCATCAACACTGTTGACATCTGTCAAACATCTGATTGCAACAATGTACAAGAACGGGAATCTTGATCCTGGCGCATTCCAGAATCTGTACATTGTCACACTTTGTTTTTCCCAGCATTTGACAATGTGGTTAAAATGCGTAGGCCTATACAAATCTCTGTAGGTTGGTTAAGGTTGGCAATTACCTCCGAAACTTCCGAAAAATCACTGAAAGCACTAAAAACTGGGGGAAACCGCAGACATGACAAAAAACAGGTAAAGGAACTGCCAAAATAATGTGAAAAATCACAGAATCCTTGACACCCGCGACTTCTGGGACACCCAGCCATAATTATTATTATATTTTACCATTTTTGTGGGTACAGAGATCAGCATCCCCTCAATGTCATTCCCAGTTGGTTGAACCAATTTTGAACCAATCGGTTGGGCCTTGTTCTGCTATGAGGCAGGATTTACACGACTTCTTACAAATAAATGGCTGAAAGCGATTTATTCCCAGATAACCCCTGATTTACAGGGCAGACGTTTTCAACCTTTTCTGATCCAGGGACCCCCCCAGCCAGGCTCGAACGCATCAAGGGGATCCCATCATAAATGAAAAGAGTTATACTTTTAAAACAATGTTTGACCTTTTAAAATATTTTCCCAAGTCTACATAGTCATTGCACATGAAGTGTGGCCAGGAACCCCGTACAGTACCTACAAGCACCTCCAGGGGTCCGTAGCCCCCCTGCTGAAAACCTAAGCACTAAATAATAGTTTAATTTACAAACATTGCTATTTTAATCATGTGAATGAAAATGAATGTTGGGCGGATAGAGGAGGTGAATAGACTGACCTAAGGAGGTGGTTCTGAAGTGTGAGGCCAGGTCTCCCACTTTGCCCGTGATGAGCTCATAGCTGATCTCCTTCAGGAGCTCATTGGTGGTGAGCATGCTCTCTGCCAGGGCTCTGGACTGGTACTTACCTGGAGGGGGGGAAAAATAAGATCAAAGATGTCTTGCATGCATCTGATATGACATGTATGTACACACATTCACATGCACAAATACACAGAAAAACACATACGTGACAGCACACAGACATATAAACATATGAAAACACACACACACGCACACAAACACATCTCTAAACAAATGTGAAAATACACATTCATAACAACATACACATATTAGAACTACATGTTACAATATAATCTGAAATTATATTTGCAACATAAAAGTGAACATAAAGGTTTGTATCCGAAGGCATCAAAAATTGTAAATCCTTAATGTTATCTATTGACCTAGATTCCCCAAATGTTATTTTAATCCCATATTTCTTATTTTGTTATGCATTATTCTTTAGCGAGGAGGCTCGTGAAGGTACACTCACCCAGAACTAGCACACAGAACTCCGTCCCACGCTCCTGGGAGACACAGATGACCGCCACGTAGTCGGGGCGACGGGGTTGGCGCGGGGCCTCGCCCAGCGAGCGCAGCGCCTCGGAGATGCCCTCCCCGAGCGAGCTGTGGGCGAGCAGGACCTGCACCGAGTCGCCCGAAATGCTGGCGGCCAGGCGTGCCAGCCAGCCCAGCTGGGCGGGAGGGACGGTCACCCCGGCCTGGCCCTGACGCATCACCCTGAGGGCGATCTGCTCAAACTCCTCCCGGAGCGGGATGTGGTCTGAGCCTGGGGGGAAGAACAGAGAACATGGAGCGTGCGTTCGCAAATTCACTCTGAAAATCTGCGCTGATTTCAGCGCTCTGTGGTTCGAGCGTCATAGAGAACGCAGGAATCCGTTAATTTATGAACTACATAAATTCCAGCCATTTTTTAGATTGGAATGACAGACGCTTGGATAAACTGTCTCTTCAAAATATTCCATGAAGTTGGATGAGTCGTTTGAGTTATTCTTTGAAAGTTTGAAAAGAGGTTAATTTCATTTTAATTTATGGTGGAATCTCAGCGAGAATCTTACGGGCTGACCGGTCAACTGATCAGCTATGAAACCGGAAGTAGCATAGGCAATTATGCCTTTGACAAAGTCCTTATTATCACTGACGCGAATACACGGGGGCTTCAAACAGAAACAATTCACACTTTCAACTTTGAAAAAACTGAAAATATGATCAAAATTAGACAAATAAAATTGGCATATTTTCACACCACCTTCAAAGGAACAAACAGGAGTTCCAAAAAATGTAGATGCATTCATATCTCATTCAAATCTGTATGTTCTTGTGTATATTTTTATTATGAGCACTATGGTGGCCACAGGGTTTGGTTCTGAATAAACCTCAAGTATATTCGACAAACCTAAATGATTTCTTCTGCTTTGCTGTTTGGCCCTGGCTTGCAAAATCAAAATTAATGGACGAGCAACCAGGCCGACTTCCAGAATGTTCCGATGGAAACAGATCCTTGCCAATACCCGAGAGGGGTGCAGTTGGAGAGCTTACCTAGCCGCACCAGGTACTGCAGCGTGAGCAGGACCATGACCTCCGTGTTCGGCAGCTGGCCGCTCGGTACGCCCAGTTCCTCCAGACTCTCCCCGCTCAGCTGTCCGCACTTATAGCAGCTCACCAGCAGGGGGCTCACCACGATGTCCCCCACGTTACCAAAGAAGTATGGTAAAGTACCATAACCTGGAGCCAAGCGGAGAGTGAGGGGGGTGTAAATATTGATACAGCTCACAGAAGCGTGAACACACTCTCACACACATGGGCAACAGCTGCCTTTCAGTTTTCTTAGGTCAAAAAGTATTCCTGACAAACTTCACTGGAAAACCAACAAGGCAAACCCGAAGTGCTTTCCAGGAATAATGAGAACGTATTTTTGAACTGTAACTATGATAATGGTAACTACGTACGAGAATTAAGGGGAAGGTTGCAGTTTAGACATTTAGATAAACTTTAACTAAAGTCCGATAAACTCCCTTTGGGGTGTCCTGCTGTGAACTGTATGTTAAAAAGCACCATTATGTAGGAAACCATAGAAAAAGAGTAGATCAACAAAAAGTAAGGAAATAAACATATATAAAAAAACATATATATAAAAATAAAAGTACAGTACACTTTGATAACACAGTGAAGTGTCTGATTAGGTCGAAGTGGCACAAGACTACAGCAGCCTAGCTCTAGTGGTGAAGGACACATAATTTACAGGTAATGCTTACAGATATGCATGTTCTTTACATGAGCGAACCTTTATTAGATAATATTCCCCCATGTCAAGCATTAACTCATTCAAATCTCACTACAAGTTTGAGGTTGCCATGTACATTTTGACCAACTTATGCCAGAATTTGGAAAAACATATTTAATTTAAGAAAACGCACGCACGCACGCACTCAGAAAAGATCCTAGAAGGGAAAAGGGAATTCTCCGCTCTAGCCCACAGAACAGCTAACTTTTTGTGTTGGGACTAGTGTGAGAAGGATCTGCTGCCTGTGATAGGTGAAGGCTTTCGGTCACATGACAGTAATGCACCTATGAGGATGACGGGCCGGACGCCGGAGATGCTCAGGAGGTTGTCAGGGACTATGACCGTCTCTCCAGCGGGGAGAGGCTGAGGCTGCAAGACTCCTGATGGTGGCGACAGAGGGGTAGGAACTGCGAGCAGAGGGTCTGAGGACAAATAATATAACAGCGACATTCAGAAACTCTGCATAGGTACAAAAGCAAATTAACAGGCATTCACACAAACACGCACACAGCTAACAAGTACGAACCCATTTGAAGGTCGATATACATGTGTAATCAATCACAGCCATAAACACTTAACAAATGAATGCAAGAAAGGATCGTAATATCAGGCTCGAATCAGATTAGCTGGAAAATATGCGCACAAAACCTGCCATCTCATTACTTTCCCCTGCCGTCTGATTGGAGGAGCAATGACATAAAAGGTCCCTAAAGACACTACACCCCCTCCTCCAGTCCAATGGAGACCGCCTTGAGCCATCCAATTTCACATTTCGTCTGCACTGACCTCTGACCCCGTTCCCATGGAAATACGGAATCAATGGTTCCTGGACCAAAGAAAATGCCATAGCCCTTTTCCCATGTCAGGGTAGCTGCCTGGGACAGCGACTTGAAATGAAATCAATAGATAATACAGGAGACATCTATATCCCCTGACCACACAAGGACAGACATTTAGTAGGCCAAGGCTGGGTGTAGTCACTGTAGAGTACAATTACAGGCCCTGTATCACACCGATACACTATTACGGAGGAGTATTGACGAAAACGGTACAGTCCTATGATAACTACTCCATAAGTATCCATTTCCACAAAGGACTCCTATGACACTTTCACATACAGTATTGAATAAGGCAGTACAGTATAAATTTGTGAATTATTATAAGAGCCAATTAGGAAGCAGCACAGTCCACTCAATCTATTTCCTCTTCGGTATGGATTAGTTTTGGCTCGTCTCAAAGACCTCGATCATTGGAAACCATCAACAATTTTTCTGTCATTTTTGAAAATACAGTATGCCGGAAAATGCATTTTTCATTTTCATCATGAGTACACTAAGAAGTATTACACCTGAGAACCCATATCAATTCTCAAGGTTGACATTTGGTCGTGTTGTTAGTTTTGCATGTGCTAAAAGGTTTTTCACACGCTAAAGGACTTTAGCAACGTAATTACAAACACTTCAGGCCTGGCCCACTATGAGAGCACTGTATGTTAGCTTGTAACAGACTGGCTTCAGGAATTTGGTTGGATGTGTTGGATAATGAAGGTTCTAATGAGTACTGGCCGATGGTGTGGTTTGGACACGACTGGCTCTTACCCAAGAGACGGGCCATTGGCCTGATGGCAGGTGCTGGAGCCGCAGGGACGGGCACAGGAGACCCTGGGTGCCAGCTACGATGGCGCTTCTTAGGTGGGCCGGAGTTCATGGCGGACGGAGCTGGAGGAGAACCAAAAAAAAAGGACGAACCGTGAACTGGAGGAGCAGGGTATTAGCCGAACCTTTGGCCAGAGGGAAGACGTCCTCCAGCAACCGGTTTCTCAAAACTCCCATCAAAGCGATAATATTTAAGCACTGATGCAAGGGAGTACACATAATTATCTCAACACGTAATTATCCTGAAACCTTATCATGTTGAAGAAATGTTGTCACTGTGCTATTCCCTGTAGTGGCGAGACCCACCAGAGTTGTGCTGTCCTGGGTCAGGCATGCGGTATCCGGTGCTCTGGCTGACTGCCTGGGTCCCTGTGGGTGGGGCTACGGAGGGGCTTAGCAAACCAACTCTTCCGCCATTGGCCAAGCCGCTGGTCAGGCCATTAACCCGCAGAGCAGTGGGAACTACAGTTGAACCAACAAATGCATTCAAAAAATCAGCAACCCATTTTCACTTCACCATTTTTCTGTTTAAATTGTTTTTTTCCCCATCTATTATTCCATTGCTGTCTCCCTTTAATGGTCAATTTGTAAAACTGGATTACGCATGAATTAACAAGAGCTAGCCGAGTTATTGGCTTTGACCCTACAAAACCCAGAACTGCAAACAAACCGCTTTTAAAATATTTTTTTTCAGTCATTAAATACCTCCATCTAATTAAAGTAATTTAAAAAAATATTAAAACATAGGCCTCAGGCATTTTGTTCTTAAAACAAGCGCATACGTTGATATATACTACATATGTATATATATATATAATATAAAAACATTAAATGTAAAAATATGAACTATTTTTATTTATGCCTGCATAATTCCGGCATAATCATAACATAACACCTATTACCAACCTTACAGCTCCTGACAATTATCATATACGTATATATCTCTCTCATAATGTATGCTGCAATTTTTTTAATCAGCTCTCAAAATAGTTGTTACACAGTGATCGTCATTTTTATTTTCAGTGACATCTGTCTTAAACTGTAATACACTGTCATGACCAGTTATGACAGGTGCTATGCCAAACACTTAACACAGGTAATATCAGCTTTTATGTAACTCCAAAGTATCAACTTATAATATAATTATAACGACATAAGATATAACATTTATGATAATAACTGCATGCGTATAGTCAATCTAATAAATACATTCAAATAAAAAACAGTAGTGTGGCACTGTACAAGGTCTGAAATGGTCCGCTGACTTAATTAGAATGCATGACTTTCTAATAACCGTCCATGACAAGCATTTGTCATTTAGAAAACACAAATGAAGCCATACCGATACTGGCATCAAGTTCCAGCCGCATTAACACAGTTTTGAAAACTGTTTAAAGAGGAAATGAGAGTCGATGAGGAACAGTCAATTATTGACGTTGGGGTTATCGATAATTCATTGGTGCAGCGTGCTGCAGATCGGGCAGTCACAGCGCCCCTGTGACACGGCTGTAATGATCTGTTTACATGGCAACAGCAGCAATGCACTGAAAACTAATTATAGGGTGTTTCCTTGGTGTCCATGTCGTTGTTTCCAGGCAGTAGAGGCAGCTAATCCTAACGACCTCCACCAAAAGCTCCCATAACCCCCCGCATCTGTCCGAATAAGCACGCCTCCCACACGGCACTTTCACTGCATGTCGTTTTGAGCACATGTTGAAAGATCCGATTTTAAATGCATTTGCATATACAAGATAGCTCAAAATAAGAGCAAAGGGAATGTACGTGTCATCGTATCCTTTTTAACTTTATTCCCGTTCATTACTTCTGAAAGGGGGTGTCATTATTCATTCTTCCTTGCCGCTATTCTTTGACGATAAAATCATAATCAAACAATCAAGTCAAAACATCTGCCATTATTTCACGTGAAATTCAGGATTTCAGAAAAAAACAAAAAAAAAAAACAATTTTGTGATATTTTCAAGAATTTCATCATGAAATGAGCAAGTTATTGAGTGAGAACAAAAATAAATGGTTTAGAACAATGCAGAGCATTTCAACATGCCTGTAGGAATGTATCTTTGATCGAGCATGGAATAAACCCATTGATTGTAACTTGGGTGAGAGTGCAGTGAAATTGACAGGAAATCCCTGGGGCAGGTCAGCCATTTTGAATACACAGTACGTGAACCGAACGAGAGGGCATTCACAGCAGGCTTGTCATTTTGCCAAAAAGGTATATAACATGTCAAGCCTGATCTTGGACACCCCAGTGGAATTAAGTTGTACAATGAATCCTAGTACATTATTCCATCAAATTACAACAGGCTATCTGCGTGAAATAATATAGGAGGGAACATCAGAGGGTTATTCCACATAAAGAAAAAGCCCTGTACCTATTGGCAGAGTCTTGGTCCCTTGGGGTGGGGTTGAGTCCCTTGGTTTGGGGAATAAGCACTCCCTAGCCAGGTCCTGACCCACACGTGGTCCGGTGGTGGTTGTGGATTGGATCCCAGTCAGAAGGGAGTCTGTGGGGACACGGGGTGGGGTGGGGTGGTTGGGTCACTGTGGGGTGATTGGTTCCCTGACAAATGATCCCTGGCTTTAACAACTATCCTATAGGACCACAGAAAAACCCTGGTCAATTGGCCTAATCCTCCAGTAAACAGACCTGCGGTCATTAGCACCAGCTGTGAGTACGTTTATTCTTAGTCTAATTACTACATAAGACATTACCGTGTGAATTGACATATTATTAAATCTAGTAATGCACTGTGGTTGGAACAAAGGGCTGTAAAGCTTCTAAATAAAGTTTCATCGACCTCCCCTTCAGGTGCCTTCAGTTGAATTATGACCCAAAATGGCTACTTTTTCCAACAATTAACAGAATTCATACATTTTTCCAATAACATTTTGACATCAGCAAAAATTTTATGTGAGTAATGAGCAAAATAACACATTCCGGCCATTTAGCTAGAGGCTAACAGGCAGCACAAATACAGGGATAGTCTCAAAATCATCAGAACCTTTATGAAGAAAAATATTCATGATGAATTCTGCAACTAGCAACATGGGTCCTATGGTTGTCAGAACCAATTTAGCTACCTATAATACACTCCCATTATCATAAATACTTCATACTACCTGAATGAACATTTATCACGACGCCATTTAAGACAGTGCTAGAAAATCAGAACTAATAACAAAGATTTAGAAGCTAAATGCAAGTGCAAAAGAAAAGGCTGGCGCAATATTTTGTCTCCAAATGAAATAAAAGATATAGTACAGGCATCGTTTTCAGAGAAGAACCAAAGAACCGTTTAAAACACGTGTTACACAATTCATCACTGTCAACAGCTATACTATTGCATGCTTCTTCTCTGGGACAGATGCGCTGTTTTCCATCCGAGCACAGATGTGACTCGTCTCCGCTTTGCGCACTCTTTTTCTCCCAGTGCTGTTTGGTAAACACTCTGAGCTTCCTGCCAGATGTCGCCCGAGACAGCACGGGTCTCTTATCCACGTTTTTGCGCTCCGTCGCAGTCCTTCCTGACGGAGCGTGACCGCCCTAGCCGGGAGCAGGATGTTTGGCCAGGCGTTTGATAGTGGGCCAGGCCTTACCGCCAGAGCGCTTCAGCCACTGCAAACTCAAGCCGCTAACTATGTTGTCTGTGACTAAGAGTGTCTGTTGAGCAAGTCGATGAATAAATATTAACTCTGAAACTTTGAGGTGCATCTAGTTGCCGTGCAAATTCACCGCAAAATGTACAACAGTTGGGCTCAAAGTTCAGAAACATCCCCAAATAAGAAGTGATGAAGAACACAACTTGTTATATACCATATTTTCCCCAAATTTGGAATGGCCAATCACAACTTCACGTATCACTGGGATGTCACCATGAGGCGAGGACAAGCAGAAATTCTCCTGAAGCATGCTTGCTCTCACCACCCACACGAGACGCAATGCTAACAACCTGAAGCGATCGTGTCATCGCTCTCAGTCACATGTCTGCGCAAGGCCCACCTGAGGGAGAGAAGGGGGAGGAGTCACGTCCACTCGTCACCCCTTTATCCTGGTTCTTTGGTGAGGAAGAGGAGCTGGGCTTCGACGGGGAAACAGTACTGCCGGACTGCTTTGTTTTACAGTCTGAAGTAGAGAAAGAAATGAGTGTCAATTATTTGCCTTCTCCGCCATTACTCATACTGTACTTACTGGTCTTCTGGACTACCACAAAAATGTGTAAATTGAGACAAAATGTAACACTGCTCAAATTATAAAAGAGAGTCAAGTTTAAACTACTTTGCCGGGTAATAGAAGAACTACTCACACTGCAAAAAAACAAATCTTAACAAGAATTTTAATCTCATATTTAGACTTTAGAATCTTATTTCTGTTAGTTTTTTGCTAAATAAAACAAACTATCTGCCAGTGGGGTGAGATATTTTTACTCATTTCAAGATTTGCTAGTGGGGTAAGATAATTTCACTTGCCAAGTAAAAAGTAACTTAAAGCAAGCTAATATTTTCCACTTTTGAGAAAAAGAAGTATGATTTTAAGTCTCATTACAGGACTAAAACACTTGTTAAGACAGACATTTTTTGCAGTGTAGTTCTGTATTGTTATTGTTTGTTGTGCTTAAAGGGTTAGTTTGGAATTTTGGACATAATGTCTCATTTACGACTTACCCATGATGTTGTTGATTGATGGAGACCATTTTCAGATAATTCCATGCTGTCCCTTCTTGTGGACATACACACATTGCTAATGCTAGCGCAACTCTATGGTAACCTGTAGCATCCACTACCAAACGCACTTAAAAACTCCACAGTGCACCCAAAGCAAATAAAATACGACGACAGTCTATCGGGGTTAATTTGAGTGTTTATACCATCATTTTTTAAGTCAAACTATCGTTGAATCCTTTACTTTGTGCTGACCTATATTCTCTGTGGAAGTAGAATATACGGAGAAGTACGGTGGCCATTGCAACTTGTTGCTCTTCTTTGTTGTTGTAGTCGACCAGTGCCGGCACTACATTCATAGGTAACGTAAAGGATTGCTCCGCCGCCGTACTTCACCATATATTCTACTTCCACAAGAAGGATAGCATGGAATCAGCTGAAAATGGTCTCTATCAATCAACAACATCTTGGGTAAGTCGTAAATGAGACATTATGTCCAAAATTCCAAACTAACCCTTTAAAATAAAAACGGGCAGGGAAGGACAGCCCCTGTGTCACCTTTCCAGCAGATGAGTGGTCCTTTACACAGAGCACCCTGAGAGTTCTGCACCAGGTAGTACTTTAAGTGCTTCTGTTTCTTGGGCTGTGTGGCCAGCTTCAGGTTGATGTGGTTCGAGAATTCCGTGAAGTAGCGGAACCCCTTCTCCCCACAGCCCACGCAATTCCCTGAAAATCCTGGTGGGACACACAGAGAAATGCACCTTTTTTTCCACATTCCAATGATTTTGCACAAGATTTACTGAAAAATCATTTCTCAGTTCTTTCCAGTTAATTCAATATAAATCTCTATATGCTTTTAAAAGAATAACAGGCTCAGTACACAAATTGTTTAATAATTCTGTTTACTTCCTCAATGTGAACAGCTTGATTAATAAGCTAGCAAAATGTTCAACTAATCCCACTGGATGTAATCAACAACAAAGAAAAAAATGACTCAATAAATCTTAAGTGAACTTGTAATGTGAACATTTTCTGAAATGAAAAACAAGCAGTACTAAATGTTCCTGTTCCCAGAATAGTCCAAGGTACTAATGAACAAGAAGTCCCTGTGAGGAAACACACCACTATTAAAAAGTAGCCGATGCCTTTAAAAGTGATTTCAATATTGGTTTTAATGAGGACGGTCTATCGCCGTAAAAACCGTGATCCCCAGACGGCCATTAAAGAAGCCCTTTGTCTTCGAACCGGTTCTGCTTTGTTCAACCCAACAAGCTGGCACTGACCTAAAAGTGCATTTTTCCCGTTGTCATCCGGCAGAAAGCGCCTGTCCACTGAGCACACCAGTATGTGCCCGGGGATGTTGGGCGACTTAGCCCCGACTAGCTCGAACCCGGCAGGAACCTCAATGTGTTCTGTCCCCATGGAAACCAGACGCAAGTCTTTCCCCGCTTGGCAGAACCCTAAGGACACAGAGCAGACTCTTCAGGTTACCATGCCAAGTCTGGACTAGTCTCACAGTACTCTCTTGTATTAGTGCATATTATTAGTAGCAGTTCGTATAGACTAATAGCTGTTATAGTAGTAGCAAATTTGTAGTTTTAATTTTTATCACAAGCATTTATTACTTATCAGCACAGGCCATTTTCCTCGCTAATAATAATAATAATAATAACTATTCTGGTAGAAATACAGATAAATGCAGGACAGTAATAGTTCATTATTTGTCAGTTGTCCAATACACAATCCAAATACGTAATACAATGAAAAATCATAGTTTGAGGCTTCCACTCCAGTTGGATATTAGAGGCAGTCTAGGTCTTTGTGTCTGGGGGCTTTCGCTGAACATGCAGTTCAATGAATGCAGCTGTTCTAGAACAAAGGCCTGTTGAAAGTTCATTACTGCCAGTGCGCACTTGACCACTTCAACCCGTAAAACCAGCAGAAGCAAAACCCGGTGCGTTGCGGGTAAACGGGCAAAGAGAACGTGGAAATGAGAAGCAGTGCGTTGTGGGATTGAGAGCGTACCGTCCAGGGTGCAGGAGCCGTCAGGGGGAGGGCCCTGTAGGTAAGGGATGGGGGCGGCGCTGGGGTCGGAGGCCTCCTCGTCCTCGTCCTCCTCCTCGTCCTCCACGTCCTCCTCCTTCGTGCTGTTGGAGGCTTGGCTGGTGCGGAGCTCCTGGCCTGTCCGCTCGGAGTATTGCAGGGAGATCTCCATCCTGGGCTTCATGTCTGAGGGACACAGCCAAACAAATTCAAAATGAGCACCGGTATGACTATGCTAAAGGAACACAGGGGACCTTGGGTAAGGGATCAGGGCAAACGTGGAGGCTAATTTGTATGACACTTTTGTATTTGAAGTCAGATCTGTTGTGCGTCTCTCTCTCGGGGCAATTTCAGAGCAATAAAACTGGGGGTTACCTTTCGGCCATTGTGTCTTTATTGTGATCAATGGGCGGTTTTAAAGGCTATAGTTAAGCCCCCCCCCCATGCAAAGAACAGGGGTGTGTTCAAAAGGTCATGCATTAGGCTGTCAGGTGGAATGGCCAGCTGAAGCGCTCAGCGATGTGCCCCATGGTCTAGAAGCAATCGACGGCACCGTCGCCGGGGGCCCTGCAATAGTCGGAGCCCGGAACTCTAAATCGCGAAGCTCCGGAACTCCACTTCCCATCAGCCCCTTTGGAAAAAGCTGGCTGCGCCTACCTTCGGGGTTGCCGCGGTAGTGCTCGGGCTCCAGGTAGAGCTGGGTGAAGAAGGGGCGCGGAGCGGCGCTGCTGGAGCGCAGGGAGGCCTCAATGGAGCTGTGGAGCGCCTCCTCAAAGCGGGCTGACTTCAGCTGGCCAGCGTACGAGTTCCCCATTCTCTGCAGGGGCAAACGACACATCCAAACAAGGCATCAGCGGAAGAGAGCATGCAGCACGTTTGCACAATCCGCCTCCCCCTTTGTCACATTGACGAAGAGTGTCTGAAGAGCTGCTTCAAGGTCATAGTATCCTGCTGAAATGAGAGGAATGCAGAGAGACAGAAGGCTGGACCAGGGGCAGGAGCCTCACACCAATTCAAACGAAGCCACTCCTACTTGGGGCAATAGAACGCACCCCCTAACAACCAACTGGCGGACGTTAGTGAGGACAAAGGTTAAAGGGAAAATGAAATAAATCTCAGACTTTTTTATTTTCAAACTGGGAGACTGTCATGCTACATCTGTTATCTCTGATGAGAAGTACGTGATACAGAGATACACGTGGATGGTTATGGAAAGATCATGTTTGTTTAATTTAATTTAGTTAAAATGCACACTACTCTTAATTTACCCTCCTAAAACAAGGATTCATCATGTGCTAACGTTTCAGTCGTGTACTGAAAAACGTATGATTGGATGAAAATGTCAGACGCATTTGTTTGTGTACAAACACACGTTTACTCTTTTTAACGTCATATTTTGTCTCTACTTAGAACCCCAGACGCATGTTTTGCAAAGCTCAGCATAATTAAAACATTTCAGAAGGGTTATTGCAAGTCAGTAAATTTGGGTTTACACTGACAGTGGAAAACTTTACGTCCGAGTGATTCAGAGAGTCAAGAGTATTTCATGAGGTTTCAGGTTTCATGGCCCCATACGGTCTACCACTGAAACAGCTGTCCTTGAACTGAATTTGGCAAGGGGCCGGACTCCCAGCAAGAGAAGGCAGATTGTGCTGAACCTCTGCTTGAGCCTGTTAAATCTTTAGCTTTTGAGTTTTTTGGTTGCTAAGCTCTCCTTGGCCCAATCCAAATCCACAATCTCGCCATGTACTCTTCGAGCATACATTATTCTTAAACCAATAAGCTCACGATTACCAGGGAGCACAGTTAAAACCCACACAGTCTAGTCGTTAAATGTGTAGGATTTAGTAAAAGGTTACTGGTTTGTTTAGTTTTTTCTCAAATCATTTATTTTTTAACTTCACAAACCGAAGTGTAAGAAGTCAGACAACTCTGAACAATGTATTGTCGTTAAAAATATTTTAAATAAAATGCACTGGATTCTCAAACATGAGGCAAATATCTGTGCCGTTTAGTTTTCGGTTTCCATTTAAGATTCTGACTTTCAAGAACCTCATGTGCTGCTTTCCTCATCTGAGCATTCTAACTCGCCTGTAACTTTGGTACGACTGTAAACCAGCAAGAGCATATTCTGCCAGCTCTAAGTAGGCCTGAGCAGTGATGAAATTATACCGAAGTCACCGGATGAATGAGACTTTAGGGCTAATCAACGAACACAAAAGCCCATCCTAAACATCAAAAACGCAGCACTTCAAGAATAAAGTCCTCCGTCAATTAAAATAGTGGGTTTAGTCAATGTTTAACAGTGCTTTATCAGCCCTTGGGGTGAAAAAATAAATCACGGCAGTTTCAACAGCTCGTGTACGACCAGCTATTGGGCAGCACATGGTGGTCACAGCACCAACTTGGGAACAACTCTGAGGATACCAGAGTTGGGGTAAATTGCATTTCAATTCAGTCAAATCTCCATAGAGCAAGATGAATTGAATTACAATTAATTTCCTGAACTGACTTGACTGAATTGACAGTTATAGTCACTTCAAATTGTTTAGTGGATCCTTTCATCAATGGCTATCACATACGCTGGACGCTCTTATCATAACTACATTACATTATGCTCTTATGCAGAGAGATTAACCCTTTCCAGCCCCGCTTTGACAGAGATAAGCTGCTTATCCTTGCGACGATGCTCACAACTAGCCATACAGAGGGAGAAAGAGCGAGAGAGGGAGAGGAGGAGCACCAGCTAAGAAGTTTAGGTGGCCTTCTGTCTGTTGCAAAGGCCTTAGACACTGAAAGGGCCCCACATGCCCTACAATTCATCCCTCCAGTCCTTATGTAGAGATAAGAGAAAGGACGAAAAGGAGAAGGGAGCACCTGCAGTCACATGCCAGAAAGAGGCTCTGTCATCAACAAGTTCTCCGTTTACCTCTCCCATGCCATTTCTGAGCTGCCAGAAACAAAAGCTTCACAGATAAGCAGACCCCAGTGCCTGGGTGGCAGAGCTAGATCACTGTACACTGACCCAGGGTCAGTGCTGAGAGACACAAAGCAGCACGCCTCGTCAGAGCTCTGATTAAAGGTCGCGGGAGACCATATTTCAGGGCTTTGTAAAAGGGGTTTGGGGGGTAACAGGGATCCTCTTAGCTTGGTTTCCATTTCAGGGAAAAACGACATTGTTTTACAAATCACTTCTCATTTAAAGGCATTTGCCAGATACAAAAAAAGGCCTTTGGGATCTTGAGGATCAACGCTAAGCTTTATGTACAGCGCAAATTCTCACACTGCGTTTGTCAGAGCTGAGGACAACAAATGGCAATACCTCCCTCACCTCCGCAAGCTTTTCCCTGAAACCCTGCTCTGTACAGCACCTCTCCCCTACTGGCATTCCAGCGACCGCTTCGCTTCACCGCGTATCCCACAGCCACGAGGACCGCAGACCTCACCACACGCGTCCTTACAGCGCACGAGGGGGCCCTGGGTGTTGGGGTCTAGTTACCTTGCGATATGGTTCTCAGATGCAATGGGACATGTTCACCGCTGCCCCCTGTAGGTCAGTGCTCAGCTGCGCCACTCTACATCTGGGGAGAAAGGAAGAGGACAGTTAAATGACGTGCTGTCGTATTAAATTCCAGGAATGTCCACAGCGTGAAGCGCTGTCGGCGGGAAAGAATAATAATTTTCCACAGACGGAATAATAATTAAATGAAATGGTGATTATCAAAAATATAATTTCTCAGAAAAACAACTGAATGCGACCAATATGCAACACGCAATTATCAACATTACGAAAAAGAGCTACTATACTCAAACAATTAAATAAACACAGTTTAAAAATATCTGCAGGGGGACTGCTGGCTGGCTTTTCCTCTTAAGGCACTGTTCCAGTATATGGATGGGCCCCACGGTCTGCTATCGAATCTGGACTGTGACCCATGCTGGTTGATCTGGTGCCAGCAAACCCTCCTGTTAAGCTGCACATGAAGCATCTTTCTCCGATTCATGCCAGTGCGAGTCTGGCTTGTGAACCGTGAAGCGATAAGAAGTGGAAGCTAACATCACACGCTTCAGAGGAGAGCACATACTTGTCAGTGCTATGTAACTACGCACTAGGATTGTCGTGGTGTTTGGTTTAACCGGTAGCATGCGGTGCATGAGCCTACACCGGTGTAGTTCTCACTACACTGTACCGGTGTTTTGCAATTGCCATTTTAAAATAAAATAAAAGCAAAGAATCAACGCTGATGTTGTGAGATGAATACAAGCACGTTATACAGCCTACAGCCCTTATCACTGATCAATGACAGTGTTAAGAGTTTGTATTGGGAAAAAACCTGCTCTGAGAGCTGACGTTGCGTGTAGATCTTTGGTCACGCAAGCAGTTGCCTAGCAGAGTTGTAAATTATATTCTTTATTTTGGCTACGTTTCTGTAAAGCTGACGCCAGGGAAATTTAATTTAGGCTATTTCTTACCACAGCTAATTTTCATTGTATTTATTTTACTTTATTTATTTATTCAACATTTTTTAAGAATTGCGGTTTGTTGTTGTGAAGTAGGCACTATTTTGCGAGTTAGATTAAAAATCTGAGTGTTAAACTTGAACCTTGAGGCAAATCACGGAGCAGGCCCGGCAAAGATGTTCATAAACAAGTAAAACTGAAAAAGGGATAAATCACAGAGCGTTTTTAAAAAACAAAAACACAAATTAGTTCAATTAACCAATTAACCAATAGACCTCATGCGCAGCAGTGGGGAATGATTGAAATAACATGCGCAACTGTAGCAATAGTAACAATTTGTCTGCAAATGCTTCTCACAACTTGCTTTTCAAGTGCGGTCCACCGGGATGTTACACACTGAGCAAAATAACAAAATGCCACTTACACTAAAGGGCGAAGGTCGATAATACCGGTATCGATGGCGTTTTAAAGGGAAGTAACGCCGGTGTAAAAATAGTACCATTGTGACAGGCCTACTATGTACTTTAACCTAACCAAGTCAACGATGGAGGAATTTGTGCATTCCTTGACAAGTATTCTGGTTTTTACATAATAGAAAATGTAAAAATACTGATGGCCTCAATGCATCAGGTGGTTAGATGAATTAACTCAATGTACATGTAAGATTAAAGGTCACTGAAAGGTGAGAACACAGAAGTACATTCTTATTTAACCAATTCTGTTTGCACTGCACACTCGTGGACTTGACGGTACGTTCTCACCGGTATGCCTAAAGTACACAAAGTACTTCCAAGCACACAATATACTTGCACATAGTATGCAAGTACTCAAGCAGCCAAGAACAGACAGAAACATAATGGGTACTGACAACAACAGTGATCCAGAACTGCAATGTTTACCCAAGATGAAACCAGCAAAGCCTTGCAAAACTCATTACAGCCACTGACTGTCAGAGAGCTTGAACTTCATCCTGCCAAACACGGGTTAATCCGACTGAGAATGGCATCTGCTCTGACAATGAGTGCAAGCTAGGGATTTGAAAAACCCTACTTTGCCTTGACCGTATACAGTACCAGATTAGCCTCGGTGAATGATTACCCAAAGCTGACTGAGCTAATCAAACAGCTACAAACTGAATACAGGGGGTGAGAGAAAGGACAAAGCGCAGGGTCATTTCGGAAGCAGAGCCCGACTATCGGAGGACTAGTTCAGCTGGAAACGCTCAGACGAATGTCCGGATAAGGCCGGAACTAATAAGGCCTTAAGACAAACACCTTCCAGCCTGCAATCCTGCATCACTGTGTGCTTCCGATCGTTTCCCCCTCTTTTTTTAAGAACCGGCTTGTAATCTCGCTTGTCGTTTGGGTGTTGCCGGCAGGGGTTGCTGATCCCACGCCACCTGAGCACGGATTGCTGGCAATGACATCTGAGTGGCTCTTCAGGTCAACTGCTGCACTGGCAGAAGACTTTGTATTTAAGCAAAGAGAACTATGGGTAATGCCACACCAAGATACACAAAAAAAGGCTTCCAAATTTTTTTTATTTGTTTGCAGCTGAGGATCAATTAATTTTCCATTTGGGTGCAATTTTTTCATCAAACAACTGAACTCTATAGTTCTAACCCTGTGTAATGCTGCTATGGTGGATTACACACAGTAAATGTGAGCACGTAAGATTTCAGAGGTCACATCTGTTTTCCCTGTTCGAGAGAATTCAAGTGCCTCAATTTTGTAACTTAGCAACACAGCCTATTTTTTGGCCAGCTCTGCGTGGCTGAACGCGACGTATCTCCTTGTGCAGTTTGAACAGTATGTTCAACAGTTATTTGTTTAACAGGCAATTTCAACAAATTAGGGTGACCTCACCCAAAACTAAATCACCACGATTGCTTTTTCCACCTCAACATAATGCTGGTTCTAGTATTTCATAGTAAGAGTAAAGCTCAACTGCCTCCTAATCCCTCCATACCCTCCCCCAAACCCCCGCCAACGACCATGTCTTTCCCCTTCATTTACATAATGACAATACATACAAACACTTTAGCTACCTCACACCACTGCTACATTAAAATAACTTACACTACTGACTGACTGCTCCCAGCTTTTAAAGAATTAGGAAAACGTACTGTACATGCAAGCAAGGGCAGGCTTGCCGTCTGGAGCGTTACTACAGGTCACTGCTCCTCGGACCTCGGCAAACACATCCAAAAACACAAAATTGATCCGCGCGGGTCCCCGAATCTGGCACGCGTTCCCCCCCTGGCGCTCCGGATCCCTCCGGCGGTGGACCCTGCCGATGCCGCAGTCAACCCCCCGCTTCGCAGAGGGAAACGTAACGGGAAATGTAACGGCAGTTTGTTTCAAAGTCTCCTCAGGGTAAAAGCAAGGCAGCAATGAACCTTGGCTAGTACTGCCTGAGAGGGAGCAGACAGCGAGAATTGGAATACCAGGAAGGGGGGGGGGGGGGGGGGGGGGGGGGGGGGGAAGGGGGAAGCCAATGCAGTAGGTGTCCTGCGAAACAGGCGTTAAGAGCCCGGCCCTCATTAACACCACCAAGGACGTTTATAAGACTAACAATAAGGTCTTACAAACCTTGACACCGGAGAAGAAACAGAACCCAGGAGACAGGTTCCTGAAGCCCTTACCTTCCATCCGACCTGCTCAAGTTCCTCCTCAGGATTCTCACAAAACAACCCTGTACTCCACACCCAGCAGTAAAAGAAAACTACATTCACACTCAAGCCCTGCGTTTTCATTGTAGTCCACTGAGGATGAGGCCAGCGAAGAAATATCCAAACAGAAACAGGCTTTGGTTTAATGTGAGCAGGCTCACATGGCCTTCGGCGAATGGGCCACCGGTTCCTCCGTGATACTCCTCAGTTCTGACAGCAAGCTCCTGTCCCCTGTTCAAAAAGCTTAAAAATCAGCAATCTCCCTTCTCTCTCGCTCACTCACACACACACACACACACACACACACACACACACAAACACAAACATACCCTTCCCCCAGTCCCCTCCCCTCCTGATTCTGCCATTTGCTGTGAAGGGGGTGGGGGTAGAAGAGGGGGTGGGGGTGGAAGCACACATGGGCTCATCCATCGTGGCCCCGCTGACCCCCCGCGGGGGCAGATGCGCTTATAGGGCAGCCCTGCTCCGGAGGCTTAAATGCACTCGCATACGAACCCGGGACCCGTGGACTATGACCGCGTCAGCGACACCAAACAGGGCCCATAAACCAAAACACAATAAAAAATCTCCCACCCCATCTCTGTCTCTCTCTCTCTCTCCCTCTCCCTCTTTTATTGGGGCCAGTTTAAAGGGCAGGCGGCCTTTGGGTATGCAGGGTCAAAGCTTATACCTCATATCCCTGTGCAGGTCCAAGACTGGGCTGCTCCACAGGGCATTCATCACAGATAGGCCCGGGTAGAGATACCACTTACGCTGTTGGAATACTTGCCTAGTGGTGGGAATGCTGGCTTAATGAAAAAAAAAATTTGAAAAAAAACACTCATTCCCAGTATGTTTAAAAAAGAATTCTGGATGCACAGGCCAAAGTGCCATTTATGTAAATTGTAAATGTAATTTCCCCATCCCTTTACACCAATGAATAACACTGTGACCAATCTATGACCTCTCACTCATTTAGGAGCCATTTACGGGGTGGGGGGGGCCTTCCGTTCAAACAACACATATCATTCTCAATCTGGTTGCTTAAACAGCTTGGGAACAATGTTCTGCGAGTGCTATCACGGGGTCTTCAGAACACTAAAGGAACACTAAGTGCTAGAGATGAGATGCAAACAGCCTCTTGCCAAAATAACAGTAAATAAGGGCCTGGGCATAACTTTCAGCAGGAAAGGGGCTCATTTTACCCAGCAGGCTGGTTACTGAAGCAACCTGGATCCTGTTTTGACTGTAGGTGGACAGCGGCTTTTGTTCCTTATATAAGTCGACTTGCGGAGGGAGGAGATGATTTTACACAGGAAGTGAACGAACGAACGAACGAACGAACGAACGAACGAACGAACGAACGAACGAACGAACGAACGAACGAACGAACGAACGAACGAACGAACGAACGAACGAACGAACGAACGAACGAACGAACGAACGAACGAACGAACGAACGAACGAACGAACGAACGAACGAACGAACGAACGAACGAACGAACGAACGAACGAACGAACTAACGAACGAACGAACGAACGAACGAACGAACGAACGAACGAACGAACGAACGAACGAACGAACGAACGAACGAACGAACGAACGAACGAACGAACGAACGAACGAAACGAACGAACGAACGAACGAACGAACGAACGAACGAACGAACGAACGAACGAACGAACGAACGAACGAACGAACGAACGAACGAACGAACGAACGAACGAACGAACGAACGAACGAACGAACGAACGAACGAACGAACGAACGAACAGCCTTGGGTTTCAGGCTCCTGAAGAAGCTGCTTGTTGATTTTGTCAACTAGCAGAATGATTGCGCATGCATTCACATGTTAACACAAACACATACGCTACGCTTAAAAATAACACACCATCACAAAATCAAAGAAAAAAGCCAATTTACAGTAATAATAAGGAAATGATAAAAAAATTACTAAAGGCAAACACTAAAGTTTTTAAAACAACAGTGTTGGTGTTTTTGTGTTTTTATTTTATTTTTTTTACTGAAAAGGCTACCTCAAGTAACAACCAAAGCCAAAGTGTTTCCCTGTATTCTGAAGGATCACATGACAATAAAGGCCCTCAAAAATGCTAGACTGGAGCAAACCAAGCATTTGTTGAGTAAACAGCAGAAGGATAGAATCAACGTTAAAGAACACCAGCATGGCTGTACGCTTCTCCTAATTACCGCAGAAAGCTCTACAGAAACACACTGCCTCAGCAACTGGGATTTTCCTTCTCATTAGTGGGAGCAAATGAGGGTTAATCCCACACTGGTGGCTCTAAACCTATGGCCCAGTTAGCATGGCTAGCCGATAACAGGGAAAAGGGCTACCTGAGTGTAATATAACAAATGTGGGCTTTCGTAGTACGAGACGTGACCTTGCGTGAAAGGACGACAGTAAGCTTATTGAGCCGTGTCACAAAATAAGATGGAAACATTAAAACAGGTGGGTACTCCATCAATTATGAAAATGTAATTAAATTCAGATATATGTAAAAGGCCCTATTTGAGCCCAACTCAGCATAAGAGAAAGTAATGTTGCGTGGATGCCTAGTATTCATGCAGAAGTCCTTACATAGAAAACATCTTATCTAGTCCAATAACATATTACCTAGTTATTTATAGCACGGCACTTGAGTAGGTAAAGTACCTTGCTAAAGGGTACAACAGCAGTGCTCCCTCTCAGGATTCGAACAAGCAGCGCTCTAGTTCAGTCCAGTTCCCTGAACCACGCCATAAAACTGAAGTACTGGCAGAACATAAGAGAAGTTTTGGCCTGATGAAGAGCAGTGGAGTTTGTCTAAACATTACCCACCCACGAGTCCCATCCCTCTCCTTCCCCTTTTCTAGCTGCACAGACGCTAAACATTACCCACCCACGAGTCCCATCCCTCTCCTTCCCCTTTTCTAGCTGCACAGACGCTAAACATTACCCAGCCACGAGTCCCATCCCTCTCCTTCCCCTTTTCTAGCTGCACGGACGCTAAACATTACCCAGCCACGAGTCCCATCCCTCTCCTTCCCCTTTTCTAGCTGCACGGACGCTAAACATTACCCACCCACGAGTCCCATCCCTCTCCTTCCCCTTTTCTAGCTGCACGGACGCTAAACATTACCCAGCCACGAGTCCCATCCCTCTCCTTCCCCTTTTCTAGCTGCACGGACGCTAAACATTACCCACCCACGAGTCCCATCCCTCTCCTTCCCCTTTTCTAGCTGCACAGACGCTAAACATTACCCACCCACGAGTCCCATCCCCTCTCCTTCCCCTTTTCTAGCTGCACGGACGCTAAACATTACCCAGCCACGAGTCCCATCCCTCTCCTTCCCCTTTTCTAGCTGCACGGACGCTAAACATTACCCACCCACGAGTCCCATCCCTCTCCTTCCCCTTTTCTAGCTGCACAGACGCTAAACTGGAGAAAGCCTTTCCATTTCCCGCTAGAGAATGTATGTCATGACACAACCCAACTCCTTCCTTCTGCTTACCATAAGGGATGCCTGACTTTCAGTACCGAGGAGGATACATATTATGGGACCAAACGTATGGACTAAAATAAATGGTTTAATAGCCAGAAACACATGAAAATAAAGCCTTGACGCAAAAAAATAAAAAATAAAAGCCGCACATCCTGCAAAGTCTGCAGTAAAATCTAAATTTTTTTAGTTCAAACAGTTGCATGTGGACATTTCAGCCTAAACCTTCATTGCAAGCACTGATGAAGGCTTGGGCTGAAAAGACTGCTTACCTAAATTAAAATGAGCTGCTGAAACAGCACTCGCTGGTTTATTCTAAATTAACAATACAAATTTTGCAGAAGTGCAGACTTCTCTTTCTTTCTACATAGACAAATATAGAAACGAACATAACTGCACGTGCTATGTACCTAGTTAGCATTGTTTACTTCAAACAAAAATATGATTATCTTTGCAGGGAGAACAAAGCACTTTTTTTTCCCCTCACAGGCATCTTGTGACCTAGCACAACCCTGTACTCGTGTTTGGGAACCCGTGGTCTCCGGAGACGCTGGAATGCGGGTTTGTCTTTCTGGGCCCTCCTCCTTTTGGAGATCGTTTCCTTGAATGGCGCTCCGGTGCTTTGCATCGGTGAGTAGAAGCCTGTTTATTTCACAGGACACAATAAACACACAGGGTCCGGGCTGTAAAGTGGCGCTCTTGTTTTTACAGCACGCCCACCGACCCCGCTTCTTAGCGTATCTGCTAAAGCTCACGTCGCGCGCTAATTTTAGTCCGCGGCCACAATTTATCAAAAACCTCAAACCCGCGGCAGCGGTGCTGGAGTAATGCTAACGCACCCTGAAAATAGCATGGGGCTTATTGTCTATTTGCGATTATCAAGCATGGTGGATGCCTTTTGACTAGCACAATTATATTGTTCAAGATGTAAATATGAATAGGGCTTAGTGGGGAGATGAGGAATGTTCCAGAACCTTCCAGAGGGACATTGAACACCCTCTGGATTTGGAGCTACAACAGAGGCTTTCCAATTACTCAGAAGAATTGAATAATTAACCACTGCAATAATTCCACAGGGGCGGGATGTTCATATAAGATGTTTAATGTGGGAAAAGAAAGCCTGACTGTAATACTGAATCTCACACACACACACACACACACACACACACACACACACACACACACACACACACACACACACACACACACACACACACACACACACACACACACACGACACCTTTTAATCTCATTTTGAAGATTTGTTTTTTGACAAATGAGCATCAGGTGAACGAGGGGAGAATACGAGGTGCGGGGGAGGGAGCGGGTGCTAAAACACACGCCGAGGCACCTCCCTCGCTCGGGCCCAAGTTGCTGCTCCTGCGTGTTGACTCTGACCTCCCCGCGGGAGGCTCCCCGCAGGAGTGCGCTCGGCGAGGGGACCCGCTCAGACTGCCCGCCGGGCCCCCCGAAGTGCGAAGCGGCGGCGGAGCGGGTCGGCTCAGGCGTCACGCGCGGGCCAGCCACGCAAAACAAAAGGCCGCATTCCCGCTGAATGCCAGCACTGACATCGGCACTGCGGAGCAGAGAGACACGGCCTGGGGGCAGATTAGTCCCAGGACTATTGGGGGGAGGTGGAAGAGGCAGGGGGGGCGGGGCTTACGCAGAGACAAAAGGAGCATTTGGGCAGATGAAGAAGTCATCATCATTAAGCCGCTGGGGGGTTTACTGTCCAGTTATAAAAACTCTTTTTAAAACCAAGGAGGAAGGATTTCAAAGGGGGGGTCGGGGCTCCAAGGCAGCGCTGGGGCTGCCTGGGGATTGCGGGGCCAATCCATTAGGGGCCAGTTGGCCTTTGTGTGCAAACAGGGCTGAGGGGAGCACTGACCTTGCCACAGTACGCCACCAATGGGGATGGGTTTAAGGGCAAGGTATTTAACCTTAAACTAAATCCTGTCCTTAGACAAAGGTCAGGATAATCTATTAACAACGGCCCCTGGTCAGCCCCTCATTAGAAACTTCCCAAACTCAATAAAGACGAAATGAAAATGTTAACCCTTAGACAGCGTCTGATAAACTCTCTACACAGGAAGACCTCTAGGCTCTTTAATCATGTGTGGAGAGAATGGAATGGGTTATAGTTTGGACATAGCTTCCCATGATCAAAACACCACAAACACCTCATTGTTAAAGTGTAAAATTTGGACATTAACTATTGAGACGGTGGTTTGAACTTGAATGGAGGGCAGTGACAACTTTCTTTTGATTGTGGATTCTACAGATTTACAGGTTTTCTTGTGGAGAGTGAACAGGATAGACTAGGGCTAGGCTATTTAAACGGTCATCACAAATCCAATAATGAACATTTTCTGAGGCAAAAATCACCAAAATCATGTACAAAATGTGTGGTGTTTTTAAAAGTACTGTCACTGGAATAAAACGTATCAATATAAACTAGAGCTCACTCATTTTCACAGTCTCTGCACTGTGGAGTTTTATGCAAATTGAGTCCCAGAAATCAAAAAGCATTCTAATTAAATTAAAAGTAATTACAATTAAAGAGCTGGATGGATTCTTGCAGCACTGATGTAAGTCCAAGGAAAACCATAGAAATTTCCAATTCACTTGACAAGATATTTAGTGCATCTATTTACAGTATATTAGCCTAATTGTTGATAAGGATTGTATTAACTCACTGAAAGAAATGTCTTCAGTGAAAAAAAATATGGCCTGTTGAAGAAAACCAGGAGTTCATTATTTCTTCATAGTGCATTAAGAACAGTTACGAGTGGTCAGCAGGCTCCATCTGCACAGAGTACTGAACTGTTGCCTACTACTGCTGATTCAGCAAGATGAGCCACTGAATTTGAAAACAGATGGTAACCAATCCACCCCCACACACAGTACTCACACAGAATAGCGCCACACGTGCGCACACACACACACACACACACACACACACACACAGTTACACACAGTACCCACAAACACACGGACTCGCATGCCACACACACACACCGCACTCGCATACATTAGTCACACATGCTCAAGGACAGACAGTACTGCACAAACAAGCGCACCCCACACACAAACGGTACCGTACAAGACTGTACCCCAAAGCAAGCATAGGTGTCATAATGTCCCCTCTTCCACCAGCTGGTCTCTGACTTAGATTGTGATTACAGTCATTGTAACGGTCTTTTCTGCCCTCTCCTCCACGGGATGGACTAACACTTGGCCATCTGGGCTGCGCCGAGGCAGTCAGGTCAACGTGACCTTGCCAATTCCTCCAGCCGGTGTAATATTACCGGGCCAGGGAAGGGCACACACACACACACAAACACACACAGAGGAACCTCTGAATCTTTACCCAGCGCCTGCTGCAAGGTAGCTAATGAAGCAGCACTCCAGGTAAGAGCTCTTGAATAGTAAAGCGCGCATGTACATCCAGGGACACCAAATGCTAAAAGTGCATCCATTTTATTCTCTGGCTACTTCAGGGAAGAATTATATAACTATCATATGTCATTACACATTACAACCTCTGCCCCTCATTTCAAATGAAAATGTATGCAATAGTTAATAATGTCCTTTTTAAGCCCAAATTTATTTCAGGTGCATTTTTTCTGTCATGACAGCAACACTTCCACTGCTCAATAGAGAGGAGAAATTAAGTTCAGCATGAGGACCTTTCAAAAGCTTGCGTTTCTATGACAACACCCTTTGACAACATTCAGGCGGATCCCGTTCATTTTTTAAGCAAGCACAAACCATTTTCACCTCTAACAGTCCTCAAGATGACCGAAACACGGTGAGGTTTCAGACTGTTCTTGTCTACACTTGTCTTAACGTGGAGAGTACAGTAGACCTCCTAATCCTGGCGTACCGTGCGACGCTACCAATCCCGTTGATACATCTGGATTTTTCACAGAGACTTAGGTGCAGCAGGGGGTACCCCTATGTTGTAGTGATGGGCATTGTTAGTGTAGTGATAGCTACTACTAAGGTGTAGTGAGAGTTACTAAGGAAGTAGAGCAGTATCCAGCTGCTCATTGCTTCAGTCTCCCAGAGTCCTTAAATGGAGGGCGCACTGACCCCCCCCCCACATTTATTGGTCTGTTCCACCTCTATCTGAGAGTGGACTTGGCCGAGGCAGGGGGGTGGATGGCCTTCTTTAAATGGCTCCTTTAGACAGGCATATTTGTTACGGGGTGTAAAAGTGGAGTTGTAAAGCCGCGTTTAATGTTAGTCCTGTATTATCAAGACACTGCGTCTTATCGGGTGATGGGGGGGGGGGGTTCAGCCAGGGGTCAATATCAGAATTGGGCAGTTTGAATCTGCGTGATTTTGGAATGGGTCTGGAAGCTGGTCTGCAGGGATACTGAATGGACTTAAAAAGAAATCCCTTTGGAATTGCACCCCAACGGATACGCAGTGCACTGGTGCACTATCGCCCCGAGCTTTCCTCAATATTCTCTAAAAAGGATGTTTTCCCAAGAGATACTCTCGTCAATTTCCGTTCCTTGCTCAAAGCAGTGGGTAGTTCTCGCGTTGGTCCGACGGTGTTACAGTACAGCCACCCACCTCTACCCCCCCCCCACCCCCCCCCCCCCCCAGGCTCTTGATTTCCTTAAAAGGACCCTTCAAAAGAACTGGCGCGTCAACAATGAGGGTCCCTTGAGCCGCAAGCCAGGGATCTCCTTTCCCTACCCCCCGCTTCCTGTGAGGGTGAGCCTACACATCCATCATCCCCCTCTTCCTGACTACGAATGCCGCTGTCACAGTGGTCACTGCTGCCAATGGACGGGGGGGGGGGTGTTCATTCTGATTGATAAGGGCCCGTCGCCCCCGGTTACAAAGCCAGTACCTTTTAATCCCATTCCATCTCACCACAGTCAGTGGCCATCCTGGCCGAGCATCCACACTGCCATTGTCTTTATGGGAACAACAGACCTGCACTGCTTTTGTTAAGCGATTTACGCCAACAGGGAATCTTCTATCACAATTAGTGGACTGCGCCGTAATATCATAAATAATACAACATAAAATATCAGACATATCGACAATATAATACATCCTCCTAAGACCCGGGGGGAATTCATGAGGAAATTCATGAGCCACTGGCCTTAATCTCAAGAATCATAAGCCTATATTCTACAATGCTGAAATCTAAACAAAAGACATTCAATTGAAATAAAAAACTATTCTGCTGGGTCGCAGGAGGGTATAACATATCTGACAGGGCTCCTTATTTATCTGTTCTCACTGGGCTTTTGAGTTCTCACTGGGCTTTTGAGTTCTCACTGGGCTTTTGAGTTCTCACTGGGTTTTTCAAGGGGTAGGCCTAGTTCACCTGTGGTTTTAAAAAAATATTATTTCAGTTTTAGTCTACTTTTTCAATTGGCCCAGACAATGTGAAAGATATTTTAGATACTTTAAAAAGAAAAAAAAGTTTATTCAAAAGTCAGCATGTCTCCCACATGACCGTGACACAGAAATGCTGTGTGTTAGGGCTAACCTATAAACTCGTAAAAAGTGGAGTCAGCCCCCAAAACACAAAGGATGTCACGCCTTTGGAAGGTGTCGACTACAACCAAATCCAGGACAGAGAGAACAGCGATATTTGTTGCTCTCTTCCTCCTTACAAAAGTGGCCATTTACCACCCCGCATCATTACTGGGAAAATGTAGGGAAAAAAATATTTTGAAAGTGGATTTTAAGCAATATTCACCTACTCATTAAAAAAAAAAGCTATAAAACACATGCTTACATTATCTTCCATCCTGTTGTGTGATTAAATTGGAAAATTAACACTGATGTTTTTGACTGCACTAGCCATTCGTGTTTAAAGAGGAATTAAAAACAAAAGAAGATGACACTGAATGTTGCTTTACCTTTTAAAAGCAGCGGCACCTACAGACACAAATGTTTCTGTACATTCGTGCTGAGTCTTTCCACTGCCGGCCCAAGAGCCTGACCCTCACGGAAACCTTGGAGAAGAAAGCCCTGCCCTTCCCAGGTAAATATTTGGTGTGGCATTATTATCAAAGCTGCGTCCTGGGAGATTTGTTGTTATCTGCGACAGGAGATAAAACAAGCGGCTGTAATATCTGGTACTGAATCCCAGGTTGGGGCTGCAACAGACACAACCCAGTGAGCAAAAGCCGGAAATCTAGAAGATTCTGGAAGACGTCTAGAGGGGTGGAAATCTAGGGTTGAGAGACGTTTTGACATAAACGGTCTAGGTTAACCCCGATATCACTCAGGTTTTACTCGGATATAGTCGGGCTACGTCCTAGTCGGCTAGAAAACTTTTGCAAAATGAGGAAAGTGGGGAACATTTCCAGAGAAAAAGAGCTAAAAGCTCGACTTTAGGCTAAGTAGCACACTCCGGATAAGAGGGAAATCCCAATAGACCAAACAGAATTACACAGGCTTACTCACCATACTAGTTATTCATTACCGTGGTAATCATAGGCACTGCGGTCAACGATAGCGCATTTTGCTTGAGACATTTTTTAAAGTTTAAATGATTTTGTCAACTTGGTCTTCCAGCCTTGAGAAGTCGATGTACTTTTAAGCCACCGGTTATTTAATGATTAACAGCGAGTCTACTGCCCAAGAGTTTGACAACATCAATTTAAGTTCTAAAAGACTTGCATTAGTGACCGGGTCATAAAACTAGTATTGTGTACACTTTTCGCAAAAAGGACTCTTTACTTTTTGCATATCATTGGTGTAACACAAAAAGCTTACATCTGAAAAAATACAATACTTAGGAACAACAAAAAAGACTATTTTTTCCATTTTCCGCATGATTTTTGTCACTTGGGAATTTGACCCAATTTCATTATTTGTTGAATTACGAGACTTTTATATTTCACATAACTTGATGAGCACATCCGTCATACTGTCTATGTTGTCTGTACAATATCAACAACATGCAGGGTCCATCAACCCATTTTTTCACAGAGTAAACGAATGTTACAGCACAAGAAGGTGATAAATTATTTCAATAAATACACATAATGACATGGTTGATGTACTG